>CM031944.1:17246451-17281451 GCA_018749465.1 Paracanthobrama guichenoti | reverse complement strand
TAAGCTCCCTGACTCAGCACCTGCCTTGATTGCTGAGCCACAGCTCTGTCAGAGAAAAAATTATTTTGAGGAACAAGAGAGAACTGATGGTGCGTGCACTTACATGATCCTGGGAATGTCGCTGACTGGCACCGTGCCGTCATGCCCCACAGTCCCATCCTCATCCTCACTGCTCTCAGTGTCCTCACTGGAGGAGGAATAGTCGGTCAGTTTAAGGGGTGGCCGGTTGAACTCATCTATTCGTAACTCCCTCAGTTCTTTAGCCAGGGCAGTCAGATCCTGAAAGACAGACAGAAAGATTCATATAACTACAATAAATGACACTAGCTCAGTGACAGTAGCTCAGCTGTGGATATAGTGTAGCTTTGACAACGTCAAAATGTTGATGTAACGTTAAGTTTTTTTTTTTACCCTGCACAGAGCTAAATTAAAGTGTTAGAAAGAGCAATTAATTCTGATGGTTCAAGAAAGTTTTTTTTTTCCCATGAACTAATTTTTTGATTGGTCATTCAAGATTCAAGAGTTTTATTTGTCACATACACCATTATATACAGAATATACAACCGGCAGTGAAATGTAAACAGGTCCACTCCATGGACAGTGCAAATTCACAGCAATTCACAGCAATTCTGATGGATGCGTCAAGAAAATAAAATGGTTTTATATAATTTTTCTGACTTGAAAGTGTGCAAGAAAATAAACTGGTTTCACTAGTTTAACTGATTCTTCACCACACAGTAATCCTTGAAAAAAAAAAAAAAAAGTTTAACAAAATTTAATATTTGAGTATAATAGCACAATTTCACAGTAGCTCCCCCAACACCGGTGATAAAGCTCATTCAAATTAAATGTTTGATTCTCACTCAATTCAAACATAATAGTTTGACTATGAATGATAAAACAAACTTTTTTTAATTTGAAAATGATACAAAACTCACACATTCAGATACATTCACACTCTCCCCTAAAATAAAAAAATATAGCAATAATTATAAAATGAACTCTGCAATGATTTCCTGAGTATTTTGGAGCTTTCGTTAAAAGGTCATCTGTGTTCAGTTAGCATTCGACCTGTAATCCCAGCTCAAGGACCAACATAAAAATGCCCTTGTGAACTTTAGTTGCTATGGAAACAGCAAGGCTCCTAACAAACAGCAGGGGTTATTTGCGTTGTGGTGAAGAATTTGAGCCAAGTGGGGAGAATGACACCCACCCACACACAGGGTCCATTGACAAAGCCACTGGCAATCCGGTTTGGTGAGAAAGCTGAGAGGGTGAAAGAGGACAAGCTTTTCTCAAGTCAGCGTTACTATTGAGATTAGCAGGCAAGAATTCCCACAGTCCTCTGCCAAGCAACCTTTAGATTGAGAGGGACTGAGAGAAAGATGGATGGGAATGCTACCAACCCTTACTCTGGCTTTCCAGCCCTGATTGAGGTCCAGGTGAAAGAACAGACAGACAGACAGACAGAGAGACAGAGAGACAGACAGAGACAGAGAGAGACAGAGAGACAGAGAGACAGACAGACAGAGAGACAGACAGACAGAGAGACAGAGAGACAGACAGAGAGACAGAGAGACAGACAGAGAGACAGAGAGACAGAGAGAGAGAGACATGCAGAAAAAGAGCACTGGAGCTGGTTGGTACAGATTGTAGGTCAGTTAATTATGTAGACAGCTCTAGTCCTCTGTTCAAACATTCATCACGCCTCAGAGACATTTTTTCAGTATACTAAACATTTGTTCCCTCAATTCAAAGCCAAAATGGCTCACAGAGAAAGAAAGCAGTTTCATCAAAAAAATAAAAAATAAAAAACTATAAGGTTTGGTTCTTCATGCAGTTGTAGGAGAGCATGGCGCTAGCAACGTCAAGGTCATGGGTTTGATTCCCAACTAATAAAATGTATAACTTGAATGTAATGCAAGTAAATTTGGATAAAATTGCCAGCCAAAAGCATCAGTGCAAATATATATTAAAGTGATAGTTCACACATTTACTAACCCTCAAGTTGTTCTAAACCTGTATGAATTTATTTCTTCTGCTGAACACAAACATTTTGAAGAATATTGGTAACGAAACAGTTGATGGGGCCCCATTGACTTCTATAGTAAGGAAAAAATACTGGTAACCAACATTCTTCAAAATATCTTCCTTTGTGTACAGCAGAAGAAATAAACTCACAGGTTTGGAACAACTTGAGTAAAGCTAATAGTACTTTTCAATTTTTGGCCTAGTGTGTCCAGAGCTTCAGCCACGAATTTTCATTTCCGATATCTGTAATCTAAAAGCTTTGAGAGTTCACAAGTGGAAAACTGGCAGAGAGGACAGCCTGAGCAATGTAACCACTGGGACATTTGGACCTCCAACTGTAAAACAGCATCTGCGTCTGAAGGTTGTTTAGTCTACAACTGTGTTTAGAGGTCACATCTACATTTAAACAGAACTAAAAGCACCTTCAAGCAAATGCTAGATTAAAAAAAAGAGAAGATGAAGTAAAGTAGGAAGTTCAAACAGTAGTGTGCACATTGAGACAGGAAATTAAGTATGGCTAGATAATATTTGAGGGCCGTTGGGATGCAACTTACCGTAGGTCGACTGGGTTTGTTCACCTCTCTGCCCTCCTCCTGACTGGGCTTGGAGGTCTCTTGTAATGCCACTGGAGATCCTTCTGATTTACCAGAGCCTGGAAAACACATTTAACAGGATGTAACATGTTCAAGACTGAAGGTCATTAAATGTAAAACTTTAAGAAAACCTTAAACTTATATATTAAGGTATTTATTCCCCAATAATCAGAAATACACTACAAGACAACTTGTTCTCAAACAGTGTGAGAACACTGAGACATTGCCATTATTGTAAACAGAAATATACAAAAGACTCAACAGCTGGCCTGTGATATTCTTTACCTATGAATACACCTACTGGACTGGACCAGAATATCAAAACAATTCAAGTGCACAAAACAGGCAAACAATGTAACAAGCATGTCATACTACTATACATCCACTTCACTCTCTGGAGGACAAGCGCAGCACTGCACATCTGACATGGTGAACGGAGTGGAACTCGAACGAGAGGATCCTAGCAAAAACAACCAATATGAGGTCTGAAAGAGTGCCCACTCCTTCAGGCCAATGGAGGTTGTCCACCCACCCACTCTGAGCCGTAGTGCAGACGGTAGCATGCCGGCACAACAAATGTCAAGTCACCTTAATTTATATAGCGCTTTACACAATATATAGTGCTTTATACAATACTGTTTCAAAACCGCTTCACAGTAATAATCAGTCAATCCAGCATTGATTCAGTTCAGTTCAATAACTGTTCATCAATTATGAAATGAGTTAAATTCTGCTATAAGCAGTTCTATAGAAGACAATAGGTGTCATTATTATTCAGTCACTTCGTTGTTGATTCAATTCAGCTCAATAACAGTACTGATTCATCAACTATGAAACCCTACTAAGCAAGCCAAAGGCAAGGAACACAAACTCCATCAGCTGACAGAAATAGAGAGAGAAAAAAAAAATTCTTGGGAGAAAACCAGACTCATTCAGGGGGCCAGTTTACCTCTGGCCATAACAAATAGTTTCATAATAAAAGGTTTGATGATGGACACCCAGGTTTGAATCTGGCCAGGATTATGTCCTAAACCACTCTATCTTCCAATTACCGGTCTGCCTCTACTGCCCTGTAAATAAAAGCATTACTTTTGGATGGTGGTGTGCAGTGGCAGCTCAAGGCAGCTCTCCAGAAGGCTTATAGTTTGATCATTGAAAATCGTGAATTAAATCACCTGGACTTACTCCAGAGGGATACCATTAAACTTTATGCATCAAAGTTGTGTGATGTTATTTCCTCTATACCAAAACTCAAGATGAATCTTAAAGGATTAGCTCACTTCAAAATGAAAATTTCCTAATAATTTACTCACCCCCATCTCATCCAAGATGCTCAAGTCATTCTTTCTTCAGTTGAAAAGAAAATAAATTTGAGGAAAACATTTCAGGATTTTTCTCCATACAATGGACTTCAATGGCAAGCAGAATGTTGAAGGTCCAAATCAATGCAGTTTTTCAAAGGGCTTGAGAGGCTCTGCACAATCCCGAAATGAGGAATAGGGTCTTAAAAAAAAAAAAATGTATATACTTTAACCTAAATTGCTCATCTTGCACTGCTCTGTGAAGGTCACAAAGACTAATACAAACATTCTTTAGCAAAAAAAGGTTAAACAACGATGTATGACAATTTTGAAGTTGGAGATTTTTTTAGTAAAGGGCGTTTATATTAGTCTATATTAATCTTCGCAAGTTTGCCTGGGGGGGGTACTTCCGCCTACGTCTAGCGTGACATTTCCGACATGATTGCGCAATCAGTGGTATGTCGAAGAGCAGTGCAAGATGAGCAATTTAATTTAAAAAGTATACAAATGTGTATTTTTTCTTGAAAATGACAGATGGTTTGGCTAGATAAGACCCTATTCCTCATCTGGTATCGTGCAGAGCCTCTGAAGCTCTTTGAAACTGCATTGATTTGGACCTTCAACATTTTGTTTGCAAGTCCATTATGTGAAAAAAATTCTGGAATATTATTCTCAAAAACTTAAATTTCTTTACGACTGAAGAAAGAAAGACACGAACATGTTGGATGAGATATGGGGGTGAATAAATTATCAGGAATTTTCATTTTAAAGTGAACTAATCCTTTAAGCTAAAAAAAGAAAAAGCAAAAAGAGGCCCTACTCAACTGAAAATTCATGTAGAAATACAGAGCACCCTCACCTCTTGGCTGGTTCCTCTCACTGGATCCAGGCTGGGAGCCACCCTGAGAGCTAGGTGTGCTGGAGCTGGATGAGCTATTACTGCTGGTTCTCTGCAGGGCTACATCCAGAGACAACTCAGTCCTCCTCAGGTCTGGATTACTGAGAGATCAAGATACAGTCAATGCTGGAATACACCAACACAGAGCAACAGCTCCTGCATGGGATCTGACTGAGTGCTGACCTGGTGCGGATGAGCTGAGAGGCCGCCCGCCCCCCTCCACCGGACTCTCCATTTCCCGGAGAGTTCTTCCTCATCAGAGCAGGGGAGATAGAAGTGGTCCGCTGGGGCACCTGGGTAGTACCGCACAACTTTATTCAAACACACAAATGACCAAACGTCAGAGACGAGGGATCATAGCATGATTATTACAATCAGTTGCTTTAAAAACCAAAATAGACTGCATATTTTAAAAAGTCTTTGAATAATTTACATGAAACACTAAAAGTATCATGTGAATGTATTTAAACAAACATTACCATTCAAAACTTTGGGGTCGGCAAGATTTTTTTTAAATTAATACTTTTACTCACACAAGATGCAAAAAAGTGAATGTAAAAACATTATAAATGTTACATTTAAAAAGATTTCTATTTTAAATAAAGACTATTCTTTCAAACTTTATATTCAAAGAATACTGAAAAACAAAATGTATTATGGTTTCCCACAAAAACATTAAGCAGCACAACTGCTTTCAACATTGATAACTGCGACACTGAAGACTGGAGTAATGATGCTGAAAATTCAGCTTGCCATAACAGGAATAAAAATAATAAATAAATATATTACTATTATTATTTTAAATTAAATAAATGCGGCGAGAGACTTCTTTATTAACACAAAAAAATATAAAAAATAAAATAAAATAAAAAACGGACCCCAAACTTCTTAAAGGTAGTGTATTCACCTAAAATAAATGATCAAATCATATCTCTTTAGGTGTAAAATTTTGAAAAAGGAAAAAAGTAGTGCCTCAGTGAAGTTGATTATTGTAAAAATTCTGACCTTGGGAGGAATATCTTCTTCCCTCAGCCAGGGGGAACTGCGATCAGGTTTTTCCTCACGACTGGCCATGCGAGGGGCCGGAGGGGGCATCTCAGAAGTTGGGTCGGAGTTCTGCCGTGGCATCTCTGGCCGATGGGACACCAGGCTCTCCTGGAACGCTGAAACGCCCTTGGCAGATTGATCATGCAAGGACTGAGAGACTGACAGAGAAGAGCTATGGGACCTCACTGGAACCAAATGAGCCATCTAAGAGGGGCAAGAATTAAGTGCTTAGTTCAGGATTCTGGCAATTTTTCATCAATTAATTTTCATGACCTTTACAGTCATTTGTGATTACTGGATAAGAATGTTTAGAAATTATTATTTTTTAAAACATTTAGAGATTGTTGTGTGGATTTCCATGGGTATATCATCAGGTACTAACATGTGTTACATTAATGTATAATTGTCACCAATAAGACCCTTAAATGGACAGACTGATGTTTCACACTGACTTATGAGCAAGATTTATAATAAATAAATAAGGGACGCACAATTTTTAAATTCTGGCCAATATACCAATAATTATTTTCATATTACGATAACCAAATGTCCAATATTACCATTCCATAATAAAAAAATGAAATGCTACAAAGAAAATATATTTTTTTAAATGCTGCAAGTGGATTTAGACATCACAATTAAATATCCAATATTAACAAAAACAAATAAATGATATAGTACTGATATACTGTGCATCCCTATTGAAAATGAGTGCTTTAAATAAAGCTAAATGTTGTTGTACCTGAGGCTCCACAGGGCGATGTACAGGAGGGGTCCGTGCTGGCTGCATACCCCCACTGCTGAAGGACTCGGAGCGAGGCGGAAGGGAAGGGTCTGAGATACGGTTTGCCACTTTATGCTGCAGGGCAGGAGAGCTCTGGCGGTTCAGTTTAGAACGCTCTTCAACCTTCATGAATAATAAAAGCCATATAAGAAAAAGCCACACTGTTTATCCCAGCCACCACTAACAAACAAGAAAAAGCTAGCAAGACCCTGAAAAAATGCATCAGAAAAGACATACTTGCGCCAGCAAACATTACTTAAGTTAATCAGTAGAAACTATCACACCATCTGAAAGAGAAAAGCAATCTATTCAGCTAGAAGCTGAATTAGCCGTTGCATGTTGATCGGGTCATACATACAACCAGTTAGAGCAGACCAGCACCTTCTATAAGCAGAGAGACTGGAGATCTTAGCGAGGTGAAAGGAAATACTCTATTAAACTAAGTTTAATGGATAAAGAATCTGCTTTGGCAATAGAAAAAGCCAATATACTGTATGAGACACTGCTTGCCAACTACATGAAAAGATTTCAGTTCTTATCTAATTTCTAAGAAAGTCACCAAGGTAATCATTAACATTTAATTCGACCCGTATCTGTATTCATGACATGTGGAATGTGTCCAAGTCTGAATATGTGAAGTCTTTCAGTGTCTCACAACTTCATGGCTTCTTGTTTGCACCAACAGATCCTTTCAAAGATCTAGACAGACATTGGATAACCATCTTAATGTCTCATAAATGCGGATTCCTATTGGGAAAGAAGGTTGTCAAATTCTAAAAGAAAAGGGTGGTTAGTGTGGAGATGGATGGCAGCTTGCTCAGAGATTTGACTACACTATGTCTAGAGTCATAATTCAGGTATTCAAAATGGCAACTAAATGACCCATCGCATGTTGTTTAATAGCACTGGCTACATTGGTTAAGATAGTTTTGCTTGTTAATCTAACAGTATGTCCTAATCGGGCGCAATATGACAAGATATTTGTATGTTTTCAATGAACATGAAACTACTGCGAGTGACCCAATCACAGCCGATAAGGAGGATATTTGATTTTCAATATACAGTAAAGTGCTGCAGGAATGAACTGTGCTCCTCAGAGCCATTGAGCTCAATTTGTCAGAGCGCTTAAAAACGGCCAGAGAAAAGATGCTCATGAAGTCTAAAAATGGGTGATTAAGCAGTATTCAGATGAAATGTACTGTACACTAAAACCTGGAAACCAGTTTGAATTTTTGCACTTCCGGTTACATTGCCCCGAAGTCAGTGTTTTTTGGGGGGTTTTTTGGGCTAAAAACCTGAAATAAGGTGTGTACTTAAAACGCTCAAGATACTTTCAAGTTTTATTCTATTCCATAAAATACATATGTTACGTATCTTCAAAAAGCAGCGCTAACAAGTAATTGTGGAGAGGAGACATTAAATGTTGCCTCGCAGAACAGGTCAACTCATCTACTCACTGGCCCGCTTTTACATCATCAGTGTGTTTATTCCTTATTATGCGCTCAAACAACCTTTTCTAGCACAAACTTTCCAACTTGTAGATTTCAAAGATTGGAAGAGTTGGAAGCTTAGTAGTGGTGATGCTGAAGTCATGCAACTGTGGTGTAGTATGTTTATAGCTTAATTTTAGCTTTTTACTTAATAAATTCATAAAAGTGTTTATTTGTGAGGAATAATAAAAAATGTTTTTTTAAAGAATGTTGGTAATATCAAATTTTCTGCAATAATCCAAAAGTCAAAGGGACTACTGTCGAGGGAACAACGGTGACGCTAACTTCAGGGATGGCATATGAAATGACATCATCCATGCAGCCAGGGGCGTAAATCGCAAAACCATGCTGAGTATTGTAAATAATATAATGATATATACTTAAAATAATTTTGTAAGTAGTAAAACAATACAAATGCAAACGGGCCAAAAAAAATGCGTTTCAAGTTTAGAAACATTTTGAGTCCCGCCCGCCTCTCCCTTGCCTCATAGTGGTTTGATCCACCGCGCACCTCAACAACCCATAGACCGTAAAAAAAAAGAAATAGCAACTACCACACAAGTTTGGGGAGAGAACAAAGCTCTTCAGACAGCAGTTGTGAAACACCAGTAAGGAGCTGTCAGGGCAAAACACCGGTTACATCACTTGCCCACCGCGGCACCGCCCCACCGTCGTTTTCATTTTTATAGTAATAAAATAATTTAGTACAGTTAAAGAACAGACACAACAATTAAAAACTGAACGTGTCTGCTCAATGCACCGTTTTCTTGTTGCGTTTTTCATTAAGAATAATAGGCTAATGAACCCACAATCCAAGCAACCCGCCCCCGAATTGACGGCAATTCTAAACTGAAAGTATCTGCGCTCGGCCGCACTCGCGCTGTCAGATCTGTGTTGGGTTTTGATCAATGTGATGAGTGGCTTGCGAATCCGTGTATAATTTTTTTTTAAATATTGAAAGTAGAAAAAAAAGAGAAAACAGCTCGCTTTTCGGGTTTGCATTTTTGTACTTTAAATTTTAAAATCACGGACTAGCTGCAGTTGAACATCTAAATATCTGAATATCATAGTATAAAATACTATGTGGAGGACGCAAAATAATGTAATAATTATAATATGACTGCGTAGTGAACCTTACTCATATTTAACTATCGCTTTGTGTTGTTGGTCAAATAAAATTACAGGAAAAAAAAAAAAAAAACGGACATTAGATAATTTCTCAGTGCACTAAAACGCCAAGTAAGTACAAAATGTTCTTTGTGGTACACATATCCTGCAAGTACGATTTTGGCTGTATATTATTTGTCCCCTTCAAAAATTGCTCGAGGAATTTTATGTTTATTGTCCCCCCTCCAACTGTTAAATTCACGCCCCTGCATGCAGCAGTCTGTTATGTGAACTAGGAATATGGACCAATGAGATTTAGCAGTAGGCGGGGCTACCCAGCACAATGCCACCGAAACAAAAATACCAAGCGATCGTCAGAATGTCCTGTTCCACTGCGTTTATCACGGCTGGCTGGGATATGGTATAGAGGAGAAAAAAAGAATGTTTTTCAGACTAAATATTAAACCATTGATTTTCAGCCTCTCTCAAAGGTTGTTTGATTTATATGATTAGCAGAGTTCACCACATGCCACCTTGCAAGAGGAAAATGAGGAGCTCCATCACCAACGGACAATGAACCCAGAAGCACCCAGCGATGGACTGCACTGACTGCTAAGGCTTACACAAACACAGAGGCCAAGGAGGGGTGATGGGCCATCTGATCAGGACCGGGGTCCAACAAATGACAGAAGGGCTTTCATGATGTCACTGATGAGAAAGAGCCAGTAAGACTGGAATGGGAGGGGCTTAAGAGATGAGGAGTACTGATTGAATGAGTGGTTATGTCTATTTAATGGGCAGTTGTATAGTTTATGTATATCGATTTTGGAATTGCATTCTGTAAATAAAAATTGTGCCAGTATGTTCCATTTTAGTTTGAGGAATGAGAGAGAAAATCAATAATATTAGTTTAAGAAAAGCTATTTACATTTATTTACAAGGATCGCGGACTCCCTCAATTGACTAGGGACCTGATCGTCATCATGTTGGAGGAGGTGAACGGGGAGTCTACAGGGGATGAATTGGGGCTGATCGAGGGTGAGCGATGGCTACGGCTACCTGGGGATGGCGACCTAGAGGGGACTGGGCTTCCTCTGGGTGAGTTTCGAGGGGAGCGCTTAATCCAGCGCAACATAGCACCGAGTGGCTCAATTACGTTTAATTTTTAAGGGGGCTTGCGGTGCTCGTTAAAAAAGCCATCGCGTTCACAAGACGTGGAGCGCCAGATAGGCTGGTTAAATCTCTGCCTGAACCGATCTGCTGAAGCCAGGTCCACAGCAGAGGAGGAGCGACTTAAGCGAACCGATTTATCTGAAGTGAATTTTGCAAGAGGCATGGCCCACTCCCATTGCGGTACCATCAGGAGGTTCTTGGCTGACTCAGAGTTTGAACGCCTATCTCTACCCATTTTCTCTCTAAAAGAGTGCTCTGGGGCTGACTGGGACAAAAAGTTATCCTCAACGGTGATCAGACAATCCTCATTAACGGCGATTTGTGGGACCAGGTCACGGTCTACATCTATTCTAATACAAGGTGAGAACTTAAATTTTAAGGCTGAGGCCAGGTCTTCTGAACTAACCACTTTAGTGACTGCTGGGTTGGGCTTGCATTCGCGGACCTCCTGCCCGGCCTTCTGGCAGGCCCTAAGCTGCCGCACCTGCTGGCTAATGTTCTCTCGACTCTCTTTCTGGACTGAGACATGGAAGCTGGGCTGTTGCTGCTTTTGCTTCCGCTGCTGTAAATGCTGTGAGATCTGTTTGCTAACAGGGGGAAACGGTTTAGTTGGGGCTGAGGGTGTCCGGTTGGGGCTGCGATGCTGACAGGAAGGGGATGAGGAAGGCTTGTGGTTGACGTGTTGGGTCTTTATTTGGGGCCAGCCATGGACCTGAAACAGTGAGTCAAGAGTTTTTTTGTTAAACACAATCAAGATAGTAAAAAACAAAACAAACAAACAAACAAACAAACAAACAAAACAAAAACAGCTAGGCCATGCACATACTTCAATGTCGTTTTGATATTGAAGTCTTAAAGTCTGCAACTTGCAATATTCGGCAAAGTTCAAATGTGAGTGCTTTTGAGTTGCACTGTGAGTAGTTACAGATGTAATGTTGAATTTCAAACTGGCTGGGCATGTTTCTGCTTCCATGTTTTTTTTTTTAAAGAATCGACTCGTGTTAAAAGTGCATTCAGCAATTCTTTAACGTCACTATTCTTCATATACTTTAATTACTAGTTCTGTTAGACACTGCACTGCCATCTATCAACATGGATCAGCATGACTGTCAAATCTTTCTACATTGTGGACCTTTATTGATGTCGGCATACAATTTATTTGTCTTCAGACCATTTTCACTTCGGCATCCGATGAGTGTGATTTTCTTCCACGCTCAGTCAAACACCATGGATCACGTTATTTCAACATGACAAAATACAGTGAGGGGGTGACTTGTACCATACAAAATTAAACACTTTTTCATAAACAACTATTATGGCTACAGTCTTCATCACTTCACAAAAACAGAATTTATTTATTGTTTAAAACCTTTTAAATTCGCACCAAACTACTGAATTTGCCTTAATATTTACATGTATGCATTTAGCAGACGCATTTATCCAAATCGACTTACAAAATGGGAACAAAGCATTTATCAAAGAGCCAATAATCATTGCAGTACACAATGCCAGATTTATTAGACAACTAGCTTAGGAAACTAAAGAAGTGTGTGTGAGTGTGAGTGAGTGTGTGCGCATTGACTTCAATATGCATGTACGCTTGTGTGAAACACACTGAGATCTGAGATTACTAGCTTGTGCAACAACCTTGCAGTGCGTGCTTGGCCTAGGAAAGCAAAGTCAGAACACTGTTGACTAAATCAAAAGAAAAGAGTCCAGATTATGTCACAAAGACATTAAATACTTAGTTTCCTTCAGTTATATGTAATTTTCTAAAAAGATTGAAGACTGTGGTGGCCCTTTTGCTGATATTCTATTATAAATCAAGAGAGTTAATCTGTCCAGTTTCATTTTGCTGAATCAGCATCGGTGGTCTTAGACTTTCAGAAAATGTTTCCAGGCTGCTGACCCTGAAAAGTGTGCCGGAAAACATTTCTGCAGCAGCTGCAATGTGTTTCCAGTGACAAGCAATTTGTTTGTCTGCACAGTATGTGAAACAGTGTGTGACATGAAGTCAATAAGAAGATATTTGATGTTTAATGTACAGTTATTAATCAGATTTCATTGAGGGTTGGGCTATAGAGTGTGCAACTCACTGGTACTTGACTTGTTGCTAGTCATGGTCACAGCTGGTCAGGACAAAAACTGCGTTTTGCATACAAGAATTTGTTCCTTAAAAATCGCATCATCCCTGGAGTTAGGCAGCGCTGCAATGCTGGAAAAAGGACAAATTCAGTCTAATTTCACATTTTCCCACCTCTTTGGCCCAGGCAGGTTTGTCGCTGGGGTTAACGGCATCTTTGTAGTGGTAGAGTTGCTTCTCTACAGGTCTGGAATCTTGTTGTTGCTGCTGCTGTTGTTGTTGGAGAGAGACAAGGTGATCCCTCTCCTGCTGGAGCATTCTTTGCAATCTCTCCGCCTGTCTCTGTTCCTCCAGCTGTTTACGTTTATACTCCTGAAGACACAGAGAGAGAGAGGATGATGGTTTAACATCGTGCAAGAGCCTTGCAATAAATGATTCAAACAGTACCACTGACACAATACCACAATAAGCACAATGACCATACAGTGGCAAACAAACATAAAAACATGCACATGCTGGATCATTTAAGGGGTATACTGCATGTTGCTCAAAACAAAATGGGAGCACACCAAATCCTGGTGAACCACAATTCAATACCAGGCATATGTTCTGCCTTGATGGCAGAGATCTGGTATGGTGTGAGATTCAGATACAGATGAAAAAAAAAAAAAAAAAAAGACTACAAGTGCCACTCCTCTAAAAAGTTACATCTGAAGCTATAGAACAGAGCTACCTGGAACAAAGTCCTCTACGCAGCTTTACAGTCTATTATTCTCTTCTCTCCTCTGTCTCCATAATGGCTTCAATGAAAAACAAGTTTTATTGCATCTTTCTAGCCTCCTCTACACTTCAAAACGAGAGCAGAGAATGAAGGAAAGACTTGTTCTGGTTGGCACCTTTCCTGGTTTTAATTTAAAGGCAAAGCATGTTGGGATTTCACAGGAACAAATGTTTTAATTTGCTACGGATAAAAAAAAAAAAGCTCTGCTGTCATTTGCCCATCAACACACAATACACAAATAACAGCTTCTTGTTTTCTTGTGCCTAGTAATAAACAGTAATAGCAATAAAAATCATTAACATAATATGTGCAGATTAAAATGTCCTCATGAATACACAATGTATTGTACATAAATATGTTAACAACATTACAATTCATCTCCATTTAACTGATTCACGTCATATACTGTATGAACAGTGGCACAGTAGTGACACAGGTGGCTTCTCAAACAAGAAAAAATGCAGGGCAGGACTTGATTTTGTAAAAAAATTGAATGGATTAGATTGTTCTTGTTCTTCTAAGTTTCTCATATATTACAGGCACAAACAAATATAATACAAAAATTACACGTCAATAATTTCAATACATTAATGCAAAATAAAACAATTGTGATTCTGCAAGCACAAAAGGAATAAAGGTCAACAGAGAGATATAATTTGGGTCAGCGCAGCAGCGGGTCAGGGGAGAGGAGGGACAGGGTTTAGGGCTACAGCAAGGCGGGTGTCTTCTCTCTGTTACCAGTAGGAGAGCCTGCTCTTGCAAGAGCTGTTGCTGCAGGATCTCGAGCTGTCTCTGTTCCTCCTCCAACTGACGACGGATAAACTCCTACAGACCCGTCACGACGCAAGAGACAGAAAGACAGGAAAACACAGAAGAGCCAGTTTATCACAGAAGATGATGAAGTGTGAGATGAATAGAACAACAGAATGACAGATAACTAGCCATAAAGACATATTAATCTAAACGATAGACTTTGCCCTGTGTCTGAATATGCCTACTTTCAAACAATAGTGGTATGTCTGAATTCATAGTATTAACCAAAAAACCAATTAACCATAAAACCATTGGCAAAAAGTACCCGGATGACCAATTACTGCCAGCGATATTTGGAAATGTGCAGCCAATGAACCACGAGTAGATCACATGACGGATGTAGTGGGCCCGAATTTCATTCTCACTACACACATTCATTATAAATAGAATACGCTTTTCTAATGTCTGAGAAGTACTATACAGTGTGTGATTTTGAACGCAGCGATAGATAGAACAGCTAGTTAACTAGCTAGCTAGAACTATAGAACAATAGATGGATAAAATGGGTGCTAGCTAGCTCCATATACACTCACCTAAAGGATTATTAGGAACACCATACTAATACTGTGTTTGACCCCCTTTCGCCTTCAGAACTGCCTTAATTCAAGATTCAAGATTCAAGAGTTTTATTTGTCACATACACAGTTATATACAGAATATACAACCGGCAGTGAAATGTAAACAGGTCCGCTCCATGGACAGTGCAAATTCACAGTTAAGTTATAGTTAAGAATAATTCTACATGGCATTGATTCAACAAGGTGCTGAACACAGCATTCTTTAGAAATGTTGGCCCATATTGATAGGATAGCATCTTGCAGTTGATGGAGATTTGTGGGATGCACATCCAGGGCACGAAAGCTCCCGTTCTACCACAGCCCAAAGATGCTCTATTGGGTTGAGATCTGGTGACTGTGGGGGCCATTTTAGTACAGTGAACTCATTGTCATGTTCAAGAAACCGATTTGAAATGATTCGAGCTTTGTGACATGGTACATTATCCTGCTGGAAGTAGCCATCAGAGAATGGGTACATGGTGGTCATAAAGGGATGGACATGGTCAGAAACAATGCTCAGGTAGGCCGTGGCATTTAAACGATGCCCAATTGGCACTAAGGGGCCTAAAGTGTGGGCATGATGGATCCATGTTCTCATTCTGTTTACACCAAATTCTGACTCTACCATCTGAATGTCTCAACAGAAATCGAGACTCATCAGACCAGGCAACATTTTTCCAGTCTTCAACTGTCCAATTTTGGTGAGCTTGTGCAAATTGTAGCCTCTTTTTCCTATTTGTAGTGGAGATGAGTGGTACCCGGTGGGGTCTTCTGCTGTTGTAGCCCATCCGCCTCAAGGTTGTGCGTGTTGTGGCTTCACAAATGCTTTGCTGCATACCTCGGTTGTAACGAGTGGTTATTTCAGTCAAAGTTGCTCTTCTATCAGCTTGAATCAGTCGGCCCATTCTCCTCTGACCTCTAGCATCAACAAGGCATTTTCGCCCACAGGACTGCCGCATACTGGATGTTTTTCTCTTTTCACACAATTCTTTGTAAACCCTAGAAATGGTTGTGCGTGAAAATCCCAGTAACTGAGCAGATTGTGAAATACTCAGACCGGCCCGTCTGGCACCAACAACCATGCCACGCTCAAAATTGCTTAAAATCATCTTTCTTTCCCATTCTGACATTCAGTTTGGAGTTCAGGAGATTGTCTTGACCAGGACCACACCGCTAAATGCATTGAAGCAACTGCCATGTGACTGGTTGATTAGATAATTGCATTAATGAGAAATTGAACAGGTGTTCCTAATAATCCTTTAGGTGAGTGTATAGAACTGGATGGATGGATGGATGGATGGATGGATGGATGGATGGATGGATGGATGGATGGATGGATGGATGGATGGATGGATGGATGGATGGATGGATGGATGGATGGATGGATGGATGGATGGATGGATGGATGGATGGATGGATGGATGGATGGATGGATGGATGGATGGATGGATGGATGGATGGATGGATGGATGGATGGATGGATGGATGGATGGATGGATGGATGGATGGATGGATGGATGGATGGATGGATGGATGGATGGATGGATGGATGGATGGATGGATGGATGGATGGATGGATGGATGGATGGATGGATGGATGGATGGATGGATGGATGGATGGATGGATGGATGGATGGATGGATGGATGGATGGATGGATGGATGGATGGATGGATGGACCATAGATAGAAAAACAATAACTATCTAGAATGATAGTATGATTGCTAGAATGATAGAACAATTCTTATCCAGAAAAGAGGTGATGTGGAAATAAAATATTAAGTGAAATATCAGGTACACAATTTAAAGACATTTTAATGAAGGGAGGGTGTGAACGTGTGGAGAGAGAGAAAGAAAAAGCACACTGGGAGTTTGTACATCAGCACACCTAAAGCAGTGCGCCTGAGAGGACAAAAATAGGTGGGAGAGAATATTGATAGTGAGAGCAGATAGAGGGGAGTGTAATCGCCGTGTCCTCAAGAGCAACTGTGAGATGATGATGATGGAAAAAATCTTTTCAGCGCTAACGGTGTGTGTGAGTGAGCGTGCGGGTCAGAGCTCTGGAAAACAGTGGGCATTAACATTCTTAGAAACATACAGACAGCTCAGCAAGGTAATTAACCTCACCCACACAAATGAAAAAGACTAAGATATTCTCATCCATTTATCAAGTCAGTGACTCAGCCATCCCTTCATACATCATGAGATGTGTGTGGGGGAATGCTTCAAGGTCATGCAGCCACACACACAATCCCAGTGAAGGGTGTTAGATGGTCAATCAACTTGGAGCAGATAAAGAGAAAAGCTGTGCTCTCATTTCCCATGTCTTATCTGGCTCTCCACAGAACCTTTTCGTTACGGAGCCATTCACAGGGTTACTTTAACAACAATTAACTTTCATTAATTGAGTGTGTAGTTGGTTTCCAGCTGTATAATCGGAGCAGTGTAGTGAGAAACAGCTTGTGTACCTGCTCCCTTTCGGCCTGTCTTCTCTCCTCCTCTCGACGGAGCTTCTCCTTATAGCAATTCATCTCATGCTGCTTCCTGAGATCACGCTCATGCTGCTTCCTGATATCACGCTCACGCCGCTGTTGCTGTAAGACGCACGCGCGCACACACACACAAAAATCAATCATGAAACTTAAATCATGAGTCTTAAACCTGTTGAGTCTTTACATAGAAAGAGTGTAGAAGCGGAAAAAGCATTTTCCCTTCTATGTCCTCTGGTTTAATGTGTAGCGAAGCTCTAGTAAAACTCAATTATAGGGTGTCATTTGTTAATGTGTGATGTTATTGGGACAGCCGATGCCCTTCATTATCCACGCCAGTAAATTAGAGCTAGTATTAGCCAAGAAAAACAAGATTTTTATTTTGTCTTTTGATAACGGTCCACGTACATTTCAATATTTATGTATTTGCTCTAAAATGGCTTAAACGAAATAGCTCCTCCAATCATAGGAGCCATCATTTCAACCAAAAATAAATAAATAAAAATGAAAAAGGCAAAGCAAAATAAAATAAACAATGCAAAACTGTTTTTAATTACAAGAAAGTAAAATTATGTTAAAAGGATTTTAATTTCTAAGCACAGATACACTAAATTTACTTTCATATGTGTTACTAAAATTCCCAAATAGGAATACTATGAACAAATTTGAGCAATAATGCAGTGCATAGTTTAAGCGATTCACCAAAATGGAAAGTTTGAGCTGATTCATAGGAATGAATCAAACTTACCAATTCAAATGCAATTTTTATAAATTACAATTTAGAGTGTTAAGAATTATTTATAGCATTATTTGTAGTATTTAAGATACTTAATGGTTAAATAAAAGTGCATTAAAATCACTGTAATATAGTACAGTGTATGTATGTATGTATGTATGTATGCATGTATATATGTGTATATATGTATATATATGTATATACACATATATACACACACGTTCTCCATTTAAATAGATCTCTTACATCTTACATCACTGAGCAGGTCTAAGTGAGTAAATGCAGAGAGGCTCATTCATGGATTTATATTAAGAAAAGTGCCATTCATATGAGCTCAGAGTCCTGTGCCATGAGGCTACAGCTGGTGTAAGGTTATGGTAAACTCAAGTTTGCCTTGCTCACACACACACACTCTAGCATACCTCTTCTACCCTGCGCCTCTGCTCTTTTTGTTCCTCAATGCGTTTCTGTCTCTCTGCCAGTAGTTGGTGCTTGTGTCCCTCGTTCTGCTGTTGTTCCATTTGCTGTCTGCGCAGGACCTCTGATCGTTCCTTATTGGCCAGCTGCAGACGTAGGAAATCCCGCCTTAGAGTGGACTCTCCTGGTACGTTGATGATGGAGCTGTATGGGGACGGATCATTGGACGTTTCGATTAGTTTTGTCCCATATAACCACATCCAGTGCCCTCATAATTGTATGCCCACTTGAAAACCCAATCCTAAACAGCTCATGCAGATTGTACCTGGGTTCTCCCACGTCATGCTCCTCCTCCTCCTCTTCACTCCCACTGTACTCGTACTCAGTCTCATCTGCAGGTGTAAAAATGTCCAGCAGTCACATTTCAGACATGCAAAACCCTCCCTGGTGGAATCCCTGTCAGGTACCGCAACATTATGTGTCCTTAAAGCATCTGTCTGCTTTTAAAGTGTCAATATTCGTATATTTGTAGCTTTTCCATGAAGTGCACTCATATTGTTTAAGGTTTCTAGCAACACTCACAAGCAGAAATTAGTTTTTAATGACCATTTACAACACACTCTCTGACTTTTAGAACGACATAAGCTGTACTACCATACCTTTCAGAGACAAACAGCAGAATATCTGACAAGTGGCACTAATAGCAATAAGTATTACATTTCCCAAACAGAACTAGAATAGATGGTTTCATATTTGGTTTCTAATACAATGGAATTTAAGCATTTTAACGGTCCAAGTGTCTAAATATGTTTTGGTGCCTCTGTATAAGAAGTCTCTTATGTTCACAATCATTTATTTGATCGAACACTAATATTGTGAAATAAAATGTTATTTTAAATTGTAATAAGATATAGTAAAAATATAAAGCCGTTATTTATTCCTGTAATGGCAAAGCTGAATGTTCAGCATCATTACTCCAGTCTTCAGTGTCACATGATCCTTCAGAAATCATTCTGATATGATGATTTGCTGTCTGTCTTCTTATTATCAATGTTGAAAACAATTGTGCGGTTTATAATTTTGTAGAAACTGTTAATTTTTTTAATATTTGATGAATAGAAAGTTAAAAATATATATTTTTTTAATTAATTTTTTTAAAGCTGCAATCTGTAGTTTTTCCTCTTTGTCGCCATCTGCAATTGCAGTTATTTGCAGAATTATCAACTTTACGTGAGTTGTGCCACGTCACGGCCCAGCGCGTATGAATCCAATGTTTTGAGGAGAATGTGAGTCTGTCAGTCATCGCTCCGGTGTGGATACTGTACTTCGGAATGACAGATTCTACTGTTTGAAAGTATGACCAACATAAGAATGTCCTCTGAACAAGCAAGAAGCTAACATCCACTTTTGTTCTGACCAACTAAGGGGGAAAAAGCACTGCAATAAATCACGATGATTAAATCTAACGATCGCTTATCATATCACATCAAATTGTTAATGTTAACAACATCAGCATTGCATGACTACATTTAATGTGTATTAGGGCTACCTGTAGTTCAGTTTCCATTTCTGTGCAGTCTAATTTCTAATTGTCATATACCAACAAATTCATGTGGCATAGAGGTGAATGGCTCCCTCTCATAGCTAGCAGAAAATAATTGATATTTACCATAACGCACACAGCAGAACGAGAAAGGCAACTGTATGAATTATGCAAACAAGTGTGCTACTGTTACAATTGAACCACTGAAAATGTCTTAGGCCTATCTGTCCAGCAGGGAAAAAAAAGCCATCTCTGTGTCTGTTTTGAACCCCTTCAAAACACGGAGTTCACGCCACCTTTCAAAAAGCCCTTTTTATCCTTATTGTAGTCTCTTTTTTTCTGTGGCCACTCCGAAAGTCCAAAGTCTTTTGTGTTTTACAACGGGTAAATCTCAAGTTGTCACTGGTGATTGTAGTTTGAACCTTTCTGGATCCGCAATCAGATTAATACATTTAATTATATCAAGTGCTGTGAGAAAAGGCTATAAATCTCCACCTCCAACATCCTCACACGCAATATAGCCTACTAGTCGGGACACCTTCTTTATCTGTACAGATGTGACGAACCAAAGATATGCTTGAATTTCCCGCGGAAATCCACCAGTACCACTGGAATTAAAAACATTATTACAAGCTTACCGTTGTAAATCAAGCTAAGGTAAGCAGATAGTGTTGAACACTGGCTGGTTATGTACTTGCTCAAATTATTTTGGATAATTTTTAACCCAAAAAAGTTACGGACTGCAGCTTTAAATAAAATTGGTTTGGTTTAGATCTAAATCTTCTCAAACTGCCCTCTTCTCAACATCATTTACAACAGCACACCAACATCCTTCATTTTCAACCTATATTTTGAGACAATGTCAAAATGGCCATTTGGAGAAGGGCAATATTGCTAAACTCATATAATATAACTTAGAGCAGCGATTTAAGCGGCTATAAGGGAGAAAAGGCAAGCTAAATGGAAAATGAGGAATGGAGGTCATGAGTCATGTGATAAATGCTAAATGTCAGACTCAGCAGAGATAAAGTGTCTGGTGAAGGAATTTCCTCAGCTCTGTGCTGCACATGCCTGTTCCATCTTCATGGTACAAGAAGGTCATTTGTTTTAGTGTGTTCAACAAAGTGTGTACCGAAAACATGAGAAGCACACAAAGCGAGACATCTAATATGTCTGATAAGGCTCACCTCTCTCGCCTCTCTTCTTCTTGGTTCGGTCGATGTGGTCCTTGAGCTGGATGCGGATTTGCCTCTCATTGGACAAGTCTTTAGTGAAGGGATGTTTGATCAGGTCCTCTGTTTTGGGCCTCAGGAGGTGGTTCTTCACCAGACAGCTCTCAATGAATGACTGGAACTTTTTAGACCTGCAGATATGAAGAAGAGCTTGAGGAATGCCGCAGGCTTATCTTCTCTCTCTGTTTTTGTCTCCTTGCTTTGTCTATTAAGAATTTGACAAGAATGACCGATGTGGGTGTGCAATTCTAGGCAGTTTGCTTAGGAATCACATAACATCAGCTGCTGTTAACAAACAAAAACCTGTCTGTGTAGTGTGACAAGCAACCTTTCTCAAGGCGTTTGAGCTTGAACAGGCTGACATACCAAATGAAGATCACATGTGACAGATGACGTGAACAGTGAAGAAGTGTTCAGGACTTTTTGATTAATAGTAGATTGGACAATGTTTGTGAGATCTTGTTTGGTCTGTCCTTGTGACCTTTATGAACAAAGAGAAGGGGCACTCACCACTTTTTGGACTTGAGCCTGGGAGCCGGGTTTCTAGGGATCAGAAACAGGGCTCTCATTGGGTGCATGTCACAAAGGGCTATGGAAAAAGAGAGAAGAACATTTAACACTGGATGTGTTTTTCTGACTAACATTGTCCAGAACATCTCAGCCCAACTGACAGGACAGATATCCATGAGAGTCTGTTTATATGCTGAAACAGAACAGAAAAGTAGAATGCATATTTCTGTTTATTACTCTCTCTGAAATACTGAATACAGTTCAGAACCATGACAAGCCACAATTTATTAACTGTTTATATTATTAGTCCTAATTTATTACAAGTCACCTATTTAACATCCCTCACATATAATAAAGAACTGCTCTAGACAGAAATTACTTTCAGCATGTTTTAGCATTTTTTTTTAGTTTTTTTAAAAAAAATGTAACTGAGCCATTTTTGCCCACTGCGCTAGTTAAAGGGGTCATGAACTACGTTGTTTTATTGTTTTTATGATGTTTCTTGGGGTGCACTTATGTTAGAATGCTTTTTACATTAAAAAATGGTCAATTTATAAATAAAATAGTCATTTGCGAGCACCGTTGCGAGAAGCATCAGTCCATGCCTCAACATGTCAAAAACTTAAATTTTTACTGTGGTGGTGATAGTAAACATATAAAGTAACATTTTGATATTCATATCTATTGACTTTATTATAGGCAAGACAAGTCAAGTGTTGATTTGAGAGGCTAAATTGATCAAACATGGTTAACTCCCTGTCAGCCGCTGGCCGCTTGCTCATCACTTTAAAAACCAAAAACTAACAAACAAAAAACGCTCCACACATTTTTCTAAATTAACTTAATAAAGAAACAAATTATAACTACTTTGACATTAAAAACAAAACTGAACTATTTTAATGGCTGCTACAGTCAGTGTGTAATCGGACGGGAGGATAAAAAAAAAAAAGCGCGAATACACTGCAGGCTCTCTCTCGGTCGTATCTAAGGTAAATCCTCAACACTATCATCCCTTACGTTATTGAACTAATGACATTGTAATTGGCTAAAACGCATGCGCTTGTCACTTTTCTTCCTGGACAAGTGCGCACCCGAGTGTTGCTCACACGCACACTGTAGACTTGCGTGGCATATAACGGTTACGGTAACTTGGGGCGATGTCAAATAACAGTCATATGTTTCAGCATGTTACAATAATTCATTGGCTTAAATTAATATAGCTTATTCCCTACTGAATGAAACAGTTTGTTATCATACAGACTGAGAGTGTGAATGGTCTCTCTCCTTCTCCCTCTGTTTATGTGTGTAGGCTGTATACGTGCATGCGGGGGGAGGAGTTGCGATTTTCGAATAATAATTGAATAATTCCCAGCGATCTTCGAATATTATTTTTGCTTGAAATGCCCATTCCTAATATCAACTATTAACAATAGCTAAATCATCCAAGCAAAGACTGAGATATCAGTTTTAAAATCAAGTCAGTAGTCAGTTCACTTCAGAAGCAGAGTGACTCACCAGCCCAGATTCCATTCTTTATTGTTTCTCTAGAGATTAATGTAACCACAACTGTAAACAACAAACCTGCGTGAAAACATTTTCTATCTCTTCTATAGAAGTCTGGCTGCCTGTCAGTTTCTCTGGAACTGTTGATAGTACAGTACAAAGTACAAACAGTCTAACGCATTGTATGGCAGTCAGTTGAGTGATTTGTCTGCATTGCTTGCATTTTTTTTTTTTTTTTTTTTTTAAGAAAAAAAAAAATTCTAAGATATGTGAAACTTTCTCTGTCTTTCCTCTGATAGAAGAGTGAAGTCTTCGACACTGCTGAAACTTTCTTATCCAAAGAGCATGCTATGAACGGTAATACTACTGGTGTGCCATGCTTTTCAAACAACAACAAAACAGATGCACAAAATAACTATTATCTAAAATACAATTAACCTAGAAAACAACTTCTTAAAAACTTGACTATAATCAATCAACTGAAATCATAAAATAAACATTTTAAATTAAGATTTAGAGGGGAAAAAGAAACAAGTGAAGTAAAACAAATTGATTACAAACCCGATTCCAAAAAGTTGGGACACTACAAATTGTGAATAAAAAAGGAATGCAATAATTTACAAATCTCATAAACATTTTATTCACAATAGAATATAGATAACATTTTGGATTTCACGAGAGCTACATATTCCAAAAACGTTGGGACAGGTAGCAATAAGAGGCCGGTAAGGTTAAATGTACATATAAAGGAACAGCTGGAGGAGCAATTTGCAACTTATTAGGTCAATTGGCAACATGATTGGGTATAAAAAGAGCCTCTCAGAGTGGCAGTGTCTCTCAGAAGTCAAGATGGGCAGAGGATCACCAATTCCCCCAATGCTGCGGCCAAAAATACTGGAGCAATATCAGAAAGGAGTTTGAAGTTATCATCATCCACAGTGCATAATATCATCCAAAGATTCAGAGAATCTGGAACAATCTCTGTGCGTAAGGGTCAAGGCCGGAAAACCATACTGGATGCCCGTGATCTTCGGGCCCTTAGACGGCACTGCATCACATACAGGAATGCTACTGTAATGGAAATCACAACATGGGCTCAGGAATACTTCCAGAAAACATTGTCAGTGAACACAATCCACCGTGCCATTCGCTGTTGCCGGCTAAAACTCTATAGGTCAAAAAAGAAGCCATATCTAAACATGATCCAGAAGCGCAGGCGTTTTCTCTGGGCCAAGGCTCATTTAAAATGGACTGTGGCAAAGTGGAAAACTGTTCTGTGGTCAGACCAATCAAAATTTGAAGTTCTTTTTGGAAAACTGGAACGCCATGTCAACCGGACAAAAGAGGACAAGGACAACCCAAGTTGTTCTCAGCGCTCAGTTCAGAAGCCTGCATCTCTGATGGGATGGGGTTGCATGAGTGCGTGTGGCATGGGCAGCTTACACATCTGGAAAGGCACCATCAATGCTGAAAGGTATATCCAAGTTCTAGAACAACATATGCTCCCATCCAGACGTCGTCTCTTTCAGGGAAGACCTTGCATTTTCCAACATGACAATGCCAGACCACATACTGCATCAATTACAACATCATGGCTGCGTAGAAGAAGGATCCGGGTACTGAAATGGCCAGCCTGCAGTCCAGATCTTTCACCCATAGAAAACATTTGGAGCATCATAAAGAGGAAGATGCGACAAAGAAGACCTAAGACAGTTGAGCAACTAGAAGCCTGTATTAGACAAGAATGGGACAACATTCCTATTCCTAAACTTGAGCAACTTGTCTCCTCAGTCCCCAGACGTTTGCAGACTGTTATAAAAAGAAGAGGGGATGCCACACAATGGGAAACATGGCCTTGTCCCAACTTTTTTGAGATGTGTTGAAGCCATGAAATTTAAAAATCAACTTATTTTTCCCTTAAAATGATCAATTTTCTCAGTTTAAACATTTGATATGTCATCTATGTTGTATTCTGAATAAAATATTGAAATTTGAAACTTCCACATCATTGCATTCTGGTTTTATTCACAATTTGTACAGTGTCCCAACTTTTTTGGAATCGGGTTTGTATACTAAAATTAAAATCAATCTAATTTTAATGATTTTAGATGTGCCAAATTGTGCATGCTTTTTGCCCATTACTAAAATGTATTTTCATCAGAATTGTGACCCTCAAGTAGTAACAATTAGGACCCTTTCTTTTTTCTAATTTTTCTAACCGTTACTAGTATTTGTCTACAATGACATACACATACAAATGAAAAAGACATTTAATCTCAAATACAATAGAATAAAAAGCTCATATAATATTTAAAATGTAAATTTTTCTGAAAGTCCTTTCACAGAGGATATATCAGAAATGGATCTATTTTTTAGTGTCAGTTCAAGAAAGCACTTACAGAACAGATTTCCAGAACTACGCGTTTTGTCTAATGCTTAAAGGTGCAGTGTGCAGTATTTTTGAGGATCTGTTGACAGAAATGCAGTATAATATACATAACTGTTTTCAGTGGAGTATAAAGACCTTACATAATGTACTGTTATGTTTTTATTACCTTAGAATCAGCCATTTCTATCTCCATACACCACGGGTCGCCTTATAGTGAAATCGCCATTTTGCGCCGTCATGTTTCTACAGTAGCCCTAAACGGACAAACTTCTCTACAGAGTGCTAGTCACTTTCTGCTCTCTCCGACGACAGTCCTGTGTCGGCCCCCGTAGCTTCTCTATGTGCTCCGAAAGGGAGGGGTGAGCGGTGGGTGATTGCAATTCACAACCTCACCGCTAGATGCTGCTAAAATTTACACACTGCACCTATAAATGTAATGCATAAACTCATATTAAATTAAATAAATTATATTTGTTGATAGAGATGAATATGCCAGAGTGTTTTTTTTTTTTTTTTATGCATGTAGGTTGTTTTACGCATGTAGGTCAGTTTTGTGGCATTGCCTGTTCAGACAAGTGCATGATATGAACCGTATTTTAAAAGGTCATGTTAACACAGTCAAAACATGTAGTTCTGGACACTATATATACACACACACACACACACACACACACACACACAGCATATATAAGAAATAGATGCTGTATACACAAATATATAATAATATTTATGTTAAATCACACACACACACACATATACATATATATACATACATACATATACACATATACATATACACATACATACATATATATATATATGTATATACATATATATATATATATATATACACACACACACATATATACACATATACATATACACATATACATATATATATATATATATACATATATACATATATATACACATATACATATATATACACATATATACACATATATATATATATACACATATATACACATATATACACATATATACACATATATACATATATATATACACATATATATACATATATACACATATATATATATATATATATATATACACATATATACACATATATACACATATACATATATATATATATACACATATATACATATATATACACATATATACACATATATACACATATATACACATATATACATATATATACACATATATACACATATATACACATATATACATATATACATATATACATATATATACACATATATACACATATATACACATATACACATATATACACATATACATATATATACACATATATACACATATATACACATATATATACATATATATACACATATATACACATATATACACATATATACATATATATACACATATATACACATATATACACATATATACATATATATACACATATATATATATATATACATATATATACACATATATACATATATATACACATATATACACATATACATATATATATACACATATATACATATATATATATATATATATACATATATATATACATATATATATATATACACATATACATATATATACACATATACATATATATACACATATACCTATATATACACATATACATATATATACACATATACATATATATACACATATACATATATATACATACATACATATACATACATACATACATACATACATATACACACACACACACACACATATATATATATATGTATATACTATATATATACTGCTGATGAACATTAACACGCATCAACAAGAGGCTAAAAACTCAATTTTCAATATGCTTGTGAAATCCAGCAGCCACCTTTCAAAAAAAAAAAAAAAAAAAAAAAAAATTTCAACAAAATATTAAGCTAATATCAACTCTGGAATAGGATTGTGTGGCTTGAATAGACACAGATGCCAAGTATCAGACTACATGGGCAAGTGCAAGCGACTTCCCAGCACAGAATGGTCACGGGTTGAGGGCACTATGTCTCTCAGCCTGGCAGCAGGGTTGGCAAGCTGATTGTAAACTAGAGGACAGTCGAGCTTAGTGAGTTTGACCAGCAATGTCACTTTTGGACACAGATCTGTTGCTACATACAGAGGGCCAATATGCCAGTGCCAACAAAAATGCATGCACAAACACACAAACACACACATTTCCATTTGTTGTCAGCAGTCACAACGGTGAGTCATCTCTCCAATGGACTACATTTATAAAAATAAAAAAAGGCAGATCTGTCCTCAAATGCACTGCCCAGCAGCTTTCTGTCCCCTGGCCAAAGCAGTACCACCTTGCCAGGGCACCTTCCTACAGGATTATTCCCCTCTCCAGCCAGGACAAGATCACTACAGTCTGCCTGCCTGCCCTTTGCCTATCCATCGCTGCTCAGCCATCTGTGAGACAGCTTTCCACTGAGAGCAGCTCACACGGCTGGTCAAGGCTCTGACCGCTGAGGACGGAGCGAAGAACGAGCCTTACATATCTAACAGATGCAAGGAAGACATCTGTGACATTCACATATGCTTCAGCTAATGTCATAATGCAACACGACTCAACACACGGCCCATTTTTATATGCGTTGGCTTGCGTCCATCAAGTTTTAAATGAAAAGAGAAAAAAAATTAAATGAAGTTACTTTTATTTAAGTATTTAATTCAGTGTTGGCATTGCTTCAGGGTTATTTAATAAAATGTAAACTTTTTTGATGAATTTCTACAGTAACTTAAAAAAAAAAAAAGCTACCAAAATTAAGTAGCGATGTCTTAATGTAACTTTGCATGGCGTCTACCTATGCTAAGATAATATAAACCACCAATAATACACAAAGCAGCGGATCATTTTACTTACGTGGTGCTCCTTCGGCCATTTCAATGGCTGTGATTCCCAATGACCACAGGTCACTCTGAAACATAAGAGAGAGTTACTAAACGTTACATAATACAGGACACAAAAACTCAAGACTTCATAGAAAAAAAAGAGTTTAGAGATATTAGATAACATACAATTAACTTAGTAAAAAAAGTAGCCGTATGCCACAGTGTAAAATTGGTCTGTCCCATTTCTTTTGTTCAAATTCATATTTTGAGGGGGAAAAAGACTTTTAGATTACAAGAGAAAAACACATCATAAAGATAGTACAAAAGAAGTTTCTCTTTCTTATCCAAAGAGCATGCCATGAACGGTAATACAACTGGTGTGCCATGCTTTTCAAACAACAAAACAGATGCACAAAATAACTATTATCTAAAATACAATTAACCTAGAAAACAGCTAACCTTGAAAAGTAGCTAGCTTTAAACATTAAATTTCTGAATTCTCCTTAAAAACCTTGAATATCAAATTCAACTGAAATCATAAAATCTCTCAATTTTAAATTCAGATTTAGAGAGGAAAAAGAAACAGGTGAAGTAAAACAAATTGGATTATAGTAAAAATATTTAAAGGATTAGTTCACTTCAAATTAAAATTTATTGACAATTTACTCACCCCCATCTCATCCAAGATGTTCGTCTTCAGTCAAAAAGAAATTACGTTTTTTGAGGAAAACATTCCAGGACTTTTCTCCACATTATAGACTTCTATAGCAACCAAAATGCTGAAGTCCAAATCAATGCAGTTTCGAAGGGCTTCAGAGGCTCTGCACGATGCCAAACAAGGAATAGGGTCTTATCTAGCCAAACCATCTGTCATTTTCAAGAATTTTTTTTTTTTAAAATGTATATACTTTTTAACCTAAATTGCTCATCTTGCGCTGTTCTGCGGCTCACCATGGATTGTGTAGTCACGTCAGAAAGGTCACGCTAGACGTAGGCGGAAGAACCCCTGCCATGTTTACAAAGCGCACATGCGAAGACTAATACAAACGTCCTTTAGCAAAAAAAAAAAAATTGCTTCACGGTAAAGCAATGACGTCGGATGATTAAGTTGCAGATGGAGTGTTTTTTGGTAAAGGGCGTTTGTATTAGTCCTCGCACGTTTGCTTGTGGGGGTACTCCGGCCTACGTCTAGCGTGACCTTTCTGACGTGATTACGCAATCAGTGGCAAGCTGAGCAATTTAGGTTCAAAAGTACATACATTCAAAAAAAAACATTTTTATGGCCGATGGTTTGGCTAGATAAGGCCCTATTCCTTGTCTGGTATCGTGCAGAGCCTCTGAAGCCCTTCGAAACTGTATTGATTTGGACCTTCAACATTTTGGTAGCTATCAAATCAAATCACCTTTATTTATATAGCGCTTTTTACAAGTCCAATTGTTTCAAAGCAGCTTCACAGTTTTAACAGGAACATAATGCGACAGAATTTGATTCAGCTGTACAGCCGCTCTGGTGAAAACGGTGATGTTATCCAGCTAATTTCAATTATCATATAGTGTCAATGCGGGCAGATCGGCAATATAGTTGAATATTTAATGTCTCCAACTGAGCAAGCCAAAAGCCAAAGGCACATTAAAGACTATAGAAGTCTATAATGTGGAGAAAAATCCTGGAATGTTTTTCTCAAAAACGTATATTTCTTTTCGACTGAAGAAAGAAAGACACAAACATCTTGGATGAGATGGGGGTGAGTAAAATATCAGGACATTTTCATTTTTAAGTGAACTAATCCTTTAAATCAATCTATTTAATTTTAATGATTTTAGATGTGCCACATTGTGCATGATTTTTGCCCATTACTAAAATGTATTTTCCTCAGAATTGTGACCCTCAAGTAGTAACAATTTGGACCCTTTCTTTCTTTAGCATTTTTCCAACCCTGTTACTAGTATGTGTCTACAATGACATGCACATAAAAATTTAAATCTCAAATAAAATAGAATAAAAAGATTATATATATTTTTTTTTAAATGTCAATTTTTCTGAAAGTCCTTTCACAGAGGATTTCTAACAGAAGAAAGCCCAACCCAACACAGCACACACTTTTATCAGTGGTGCTGAGCATCAAGACTCTGACATGTTGGCAATTTGATATGACAATATAAATGCAATGGAGCAGTGAGTAAAACCACTGCACACAGATGACATTTCATACTGCAATAAAATCACTTTCTTACTTTACATTTGTCTGAGCTTTGAGCTAAACCAGGGATGAATTTTTAAATGTGCATCGAAAAGGACTAAAGCCTAATGCTAGAAGGAAACAGGCCAATATTTCTCTGGACAGGGAAGGGGAGAAATGCTTGCTTATCCCATTACTGTGACATTATCAACACTGCCAGCCGTGGCATGGATCACTGTATTAGCCCGAGTGATTCGTGGATAATGGTGACTAAATTGTTTCCAAGGCGAGTTTATTTGATTTTGATTGCATATGCTCACGTGTATTGAGTAAATTGAGGACCCGTGATCAATACTCTCCTACCAGCTAAATCACTGCAGACTGTTTTGCTGTTATAGAGCAGCATCTCCATCAGCAGCAACAGCATGGCCATGTCCAAAATGCATTTGTGTGTGTGAATGTGTGTTTTCTCATGATGCGAGACACTTGATTATCACTTCAAAACCATGTAGTATATCATATGATACAGATTATCCATGTCTGAGAGAGGAAAGCTCACCTTATAGTCATATGTGGCATCAGGATTCTCATCACACGCAATGACCTCTGGTGCCATCCAATAAGGGGTGCCGATGAAAGTGTTCCTGCGGCTCACGGTGCGGTCCAGCTGTGCACTCACACCGAAGTCCACTGGTGTTCAGATAAAACAGACAGAGGAAACCAGTCTGATCAGTGTTCTAACCAGGTGTTAAAAACCATCTTTGTTCTGACAAGCGAAAGGATATTTTGTCAGTCACTGAAAGTTTCTATTTTGTGCAGCGTCAACATGCGGTCACATTTACAGTTGTTTGGACAATTTTCACAGGTGAAATCCAGTGATTTCAAAAGGAATCCACAAAATCGTGAGTTTAGCTGGTTGGCAAAAATGTGTTGACCAACAGAAATCGGTCTTCATGCATCTCAACACTATTGGCGACAATTTATCTAATGTGATCACACCTTTAGGTGGAGTAGCCCACAGGTCCAAAAATATACACTAAACTTCAAAAACACATTTGACTGACTGTGATTGTGTGGCGAAGCAGTTTCGCATCCAGTGTAGACCAATTGCGTGTCGCTTGAAACTTACATAATGTGCTACAGCTGCTGCAGCTCTGATTAGTGCCAAACATGCTGTCAAGATAGATGACCTCCTGTAAAGTACTGAATTACAAGATATGCTAAATTGAACCAACAGATGCAGTGACATGTGAATGTCTGTGCTTTCAGGTAATTGGCCTCTCCTCACATTGCAAATGAAGATGTAATGAGATAAAACAAATGTACTCAGGGCAGAGAGAGAGACAGAACTTTTTTTTTATTTATTTTTTTAGTTTAGTTTCACAAGGCCAAACTTTTAGAATTCAGCCTTGAGCATATTTAGGAAATCTGATAGAGTAGCACTGTCAACTAAAGAATGATCAATTCTTTAGCCCACACTGGCTAAATTGATTTACCTCTGATCCAGCCTACTTTGTCTCAGTCAATGATAATTTCCTCACTGAGTTTTAAAGGGGGCCCCACTAAAGAACAACAGCGCATTAGCATTGCTGGGCCGTGCTTCTCTTGCATTCCTTTGCTTTCAAACCTCCTCTGCGCAGTCACAGTAATGCTATGCAAAGTTATCTGAGCCTCAGGGTTGCGCTCTTACCTAGTTTGACCTCTGCGTTCTCTGTTAGCAGCACGTTCTGGCCTTTGATGTCTCTGTGGATGACTTTGTGCTGGTGGAGATGAATGAGCCCCTGGCAGAGAGACAAACATGAATTAGGAGAATGGCAGAATCATTCATTCACAAATTAGGTTGTGAATGAGGACCATTAATTAATAACTAGAAATAGGTTTTACATTTAGAACCTAACAAGCATTTGGTGTGTGTGAAATGCTTTTTTTTTCTGGACAGTTCATGTTTCTTTAAAATAAATATCCCTTGTATGGTTTACTAAACCAAGGAGTATGGTTTGATATTGTGTCTAATGCAATGACATTCATACATTAAGAATGCCTTAAAATAATATTTGACAGAAAACCTTGTGATAGAAAATCTTTACTATTATTCACAGATCCTCAAGTAGTTTCAAACCAGCATCATGTTTTTTTTTCTTCTGTGGAACACAAAATGATGCATGCTCAATATATATTAAGTCTTATACCATATACACTGCCTTTCAAAAGACCCCAACCTTTTGAATGGTAGTGTATTTGATTAGAGAACTGAAATACACATTGAACACAGCAGATTAAATGGTTACTTTTTTTTTGGTGCTTTCTATCATCATTTTATTTTTATTGTATATAAAAAAATTATAGCATATATGTTTGGAATATTCCTCTATTTTGTTTGGAGAAACTACTCTATCCATATAACACTTTTTGGGGCAGTTTTTTCTGGTCAAAAGTGTTAATCTATGGTCATTTGCTGGTCTATGTGGACCAGGTGGAACATCAGCAAGCAGACCTGGTAAGCCAATTTGGTTTGTACTGGTAAACCACCTAAAACAGCACACGTTCCAAATGCTGGTTTGAATGCCTTAAGCGGATTTTTCCAGCAGGGAAGACTGTGAACAAACAGCGACTTGAGCCGTTACCCTGAGGATCTCTCTGCTAATGTAGGCAGTCCATTCTTCCCTCAGCGAGTTGCCCTTGGTGTTCTTGATCAGGTCTGTCACTGAGCCCGCACCACAGAACTCCATCACCAGCTGTAGAACAGACAACAAGTCACTTCCTGCAAATCAAAACCTTTTCTTTTTTCTTTTTTTTTTAAAATCTTTTTCACACAGTCCCTTAAAGACCATTAAATTTAAATTAGAGATTTTTGGCTTTTAGTCTATTTCTGATAGCTTTGAGGTCATATATATACTCAGCAAAAAAATAAATATCCTCCCACTTTCAACTGCTTTTTTCCATATTTGTATGAACACAAAAAGATTGAACTGAGACATTAAAAGAACTAATTTCACAGACATCTGACGAACAGAAACAGAATGAGTCCCTCAGAGCGGGGTCAGTATCAAAAGTAGTAGTGAGCAGAAGTCACTGTCTGGTGTGGCCACTAGCAGCTTTAAATCCTACATCTTAATGGATGGAGCCAAATTTGACAGTTTTTGCTGTGAGGTTACTCCACTCTTCCACCAAGGCACTTGCAATTGCAGTTCTCGAACACGTCTGAGGGGACATTTGGTTACACGTGGTTTGGCACTGCAAGGATGATCATTTGTCCTTACTGTCTCCCTGAGCACTGTCTTAGATGTCTTGCATTGCGGACATTGCAGTTTATTGCTCTGTTCACATCTGCAGTCATCATGCCTCCTGCAGCAGGACTATGGCATGTTCACACAGGGCAGTAGAAAGGTCTCTAATGTCCTAAGTTACTGGAACAATTGTGACAATTTTTTTAAGAAGCCTTTTAAGGACTGTTCCACAGGTGCACGCACAAAAAATTGTTTGTTTCATTGAACGAGCATGAAAAACATTGTTTAAACACTTTCCAATAAAGATCTGTAAAGTGAGGTTATTTGCTAGTGTACTTCTACATTCACTTTTAGCACAAACACAATTACAATGTACAGTCTTTCTCTTCTGGTAAGCAGAGAAAAAAAAATTGGCCCCACATTCAGGACTACACAGAATTTTGACCAATCAAACGTTCTTTAGAATGAGAACATCACCCACCCTAATATTACTCTTCAACTTCAATGTGTTCCGTTTCAATAGGAAATATGTAAAAAAGAAAGGAAAACTACTTCAAGTGGTCTTGAAACAATGTCTCTTACCCTAATATCATATCTGTGCAGCTGTCCCATTTAATCTTATTTTGCCCCTGTCTGCCATTTGCTTATCAAAAATATATTAGAACAACCCCCCTAAACTGCAAACCATCACAAACAAAACCCGAACAAACAAACAAACCGCACAATAGGGATCGCCTGCTTTAATCAGCCCGTTACTTTTTTCATTACACCCCATTGAGCAATGGTGAATTTGAGGAAAGTCCTTCAGATCATTAAAATAACATGATAAATATTGCAGCATTCAACACAAACACCCAAGTAGGGACATTCAAATGGAGGGCATAAATCTTTGAGGACTGCTCAACCGCAGGCTGAGAGAGCGTGAGGAAGCTGTCCATTAATATGCATGTGGATGCTGGGATAAATGTAGCAGACAGGAGGAAAGGCCTGTCACCATCGTCATGCGCTGAATATCAGATCCCCTACTCTCCTAACGCCCCGTGTCTCTCAGACCCAGGATGCACAGTGTTTTAAAGGCTGCATCACCCAGGTTTTATTGGACCTAATTTGGCTGCAAGAACTAAACTTGCTGGCAAGCACAGGAGATCACCCGGGCCTTTCACTTTAATATCTGATGTGAATCACACTTAAATCTAGAAGTGCATGGCTTATTTGACTGCACAAACAACCACAACAAACCAAAAAGCAGTGGGTAGTAGATGTACACATAAAAAGAAAA